>CM055981.1:3767500-3815000 GCA_029531755.1 Holothuria leucospilota
TTTTTGAAACTTTCATATTTTGTTATCGGAGTAATATAGTTTAAAGCTAAACTCAAACATTTATATTGTTCTAAGGATGTAAATGAAAGAGCAAATATCTCACATCCTTTGTTTCAGTTCATATGACAAGGTGGAGGCTTGAATCCTATTAATTCCTGAACAGCAAACAAAAATTGAAGTCCTTTGTCTTCCTCTGAGCCACAATTGCCCTGTTATGTCATGGGGCTGTTTGGGTTTTTCTTTAAAAAACTGTTAAATGTAACGTTCATGTTACTATCTTGTTGATATCCAAACTATAAGATAATTAACGGCTTACCTAGTAGACTGATGTAAAGAACGTTTAGTATAGTCTGGTCTGTTTGTTTGGGTTGATCGTATAGCAAAGATAAGGTGATACGTCTGACATACGAATTGATTAAAAAGCAATTTAAAGCAGCAATCCGTTTACACAAAGACAGTTAAGTATTTTTATTTCACTTCATCTGAAGTTCATGTCTTTAACAACCACTCAGTCTACACTGAAGTTTGTTAATTTTGGATGAGTCGTTTAAGCTCTCTAAAGCTTATTTGATTTACAAGTGACATGTCAAGTGGGTACAGGGTTCACAAATGTTGGTGTTTTCTATCCCGAGGAAGGTAAAATATTAATCTCGTCTTCCATCTTAAGACAGAGATCTGTGTCCATGCAGTGCGACATTTTAACCACAAAAGAATGGGTTTACTTTCAGACATATTTGTGAAAAAATTGAGTTTAGGAGACTGAAAGCCAAGCAAAGAGATCGTTTGATAGTGTACTATGAATCCCACATGGAATCGTTTTGGTATCTCAACACCGTTCCTAACAAATCGTTATTCATCTTTGGCTCATAACGTAACGAACGAAACTGTTCATGACCGTTTATCCTAGTAATCACAATTTTTTAAGCTCTATGTAATGAATAACCAATTATTAATAGCATAAGATGTGGTTTTACGGAGGGATGCAGAGTGACTGATCTTCAAGCATCCGTAGTAATTAGCTACTTATCGTCATCTTTACTAAAGAGTTGAATTTTACTCAAACTGGATTGTTTAGTATTGAAAAGCAAACAACCATTGCAGCACGTTTTTTTTTGTGAATTACACGTTGAATTGTTGTAACTGTCGTCGTGTTATGTAATGTTGTTATAAACTTTGTCAACCAAAAATGATACGTTCAATGCAACACCTAAGCTGATATTGCTTGTACAAGATCCGATATAATACCTACATATGTTTGTGGTTTTCCTCTAAGTTATTTGTTTCTGAGTGTGTATATTGTCTAGTGATCAGTGCGTACAATGTCTGGTGATCATAACAGAGTACTGTATCAAGATCTTTCTAAATAGCACCAACTAAACTGACAACAGAGTGCAAACTTCGCTACTAGTAACAATACCCCGCATATAAGAATAATATAAATGATTAGGCCTACTCAGAATATCATCTTGCACTTATTTTAAGATCTAGATTTTCTCTTAAATTCTGCACTACACATATAAATGAAACTTTAACTAACCAATTGCACAAACTACATTACATATAACAATAACAAACAATAAACTATTCTTTTCTTCTTACCTGTTCTCGAAAAGGTATTTTCTTACATGAAAGACATGTGGGATATTCCCACAATATTTCAAATGTTTGCCCTATGACGGCTTAACTAACAGTGACGCAAGCTTCGAAATTGGTAGTGTCTGTATCCATGTGAGCACATATCAGCAAGGTCATCTTCCAATCACAGTTCACTACACAGGTAGGTGTACCAACACACTGGCATGTCACCACCTTATATTTGAACCACTCTTTTTTTCAGTCTGGGTCGTTTAGTAATTCGTGGAACAAAGTTTGTCCTATGTTATCATTCTAAATTTGACACTATTCAAAATCAAATTAAGGGTACAATCTCAAAGAGGTAATCTTAATAAATAAACATTGCATCAATATTTTCAAGCTCTTCTACTTTCCAGTTAAAAGTAGATTTGATCAGGAAAAATTACTTACATCAATGACTAACTTTCCCATCTCATAAGACCACTTTTACATACCTCCGTTATTTTATAGACTTTACCGTTATAAAAATCTGCTTTTCATCCTAAAAAGAGCAGAAGGGTAGACTATCGTTTGTTTTGCAAGTTTAGCAATTATAACATGTCTTTAAATTACATATCTTTTTACAAAAAAGCTATTACATTAAAGAATTAACTGTTTTAGAACTTTGATCTCTCAAAACATTTTTTCGGATAAATTATATCTGCGAATCTGTACTGCATATTCCGCTTCAAACAGGACAAACCCAATCTAAATGTTCTTCTTTATGAGCTTGTTGGAAGAAAAAAACATTACACTTTATTCACAACGCAACGAATTAAATAATTATTTTTTCGTCAGCATCCCTGTTTGGAATGTTACTTTCTTGATCAACGTTACTTTCAATCCATACACCAAACGTGTACTGTATCCATTGATACTTTTGTAAAGTTTGGTTTCGGCTAGTTTATCGCACAGTTGTTTTTGGATCAACAGAATGGAGATAAAGTAACTAAATTGTGGATCTTAAATTTGCAGTTTTACTGCCAGTCTGAGGAATTTTAAATGTTTATGGGAACCTTTCTGTCATTCAATTGCATTCAGTATGCGTGATTAATATTAACATACAAAAAACCAATAACCACGTGCCTCTATTTGCAAGGTTGTTTTAAAATATTAAAATTCAAGCTTTGAACGTTCTTTGAATGTAAAGCGTCTGAGTTTTCTAAAAGTATAGTATCCTAGGGTTCGAAAGCCATTTTCTTGGTACTTTGTGTTTCTTAGCTGGCTTTCCCACATATACATATCTAGTTCCTCCTATCTTCACCGTTAAACCCTCCTTCATTTTTGTAACGAAAATTCGGGTTCTTTAAAATCATATTAATTCTCATGCATAATTGTACACTTATTGGTAGCGCACAATAGTTGAGATATTTCCATTGACGAATTACTTAATGTCTGGCAATTACTAATCTTCTCCCGTCAGCTTAAAATGAAAGGAAAGTTTGTGGTGATTTTTCTTCCTGTCAGTTAAGAAGAGCCAGAAGTTTTTATAACTAGGCATGCCTACTGCTGGACAAACCTAAGCTGTGATTACCTTTATATTTCCTAACGTTGTAAAACGTTCATGACAGACTGAGCGTATAGAACGCCATTATTGATGATAGATACGGACGGATAAATGAAAAGTGGAGTTACAGTTAGATGAGGTTTTACGGCTCAGTTTCTAACCAATTTGTTTAAGTCGGGCCGGCCACTGCCTTTTTTCCAGTTGTGGCTGACTGGCTTGGTTTCCTTACTCTGTTGCTTATGTTGAGTACCAAACACAATGAAAAGTGGGGGGCTCAGCCAAACATTTCTCATCATGAAAGTGAATGAAAGTAGAATATCACTAATGTGAAAAGACAAAGAGATCGAACCCCTGAGACAGAAATAGATTTTTGTTTACTTTTAGCAAGGGTGAGCAGTACTGTTGTCGGGCTGAAATGAGATTATCTTAGCAACGTCCCCTTTGAGTATTAATGACATGGTTTTACTTTCTTAATGTCTTAAGTTCGCTTGTTCTTCCGTTCTTGACCAGGGGTCACACACGCCCCCCCCCCCCCCACCTCAGAAATTCTCTAAGTGCCGTATGTCGGGAAAACTTTGTGGTCCGTCTGGAAAAAAATCCTTGCAGATTTAAATGTATTGGGAAATTAATCTGCTTGTCGGAAAATTATTTAATATTGTTGGAAAGTAATCCCTATTTAAGGGTTCTGTGTCAGTAAGTGAACAAGTTCTATACTATTTGGAGAGCCCTTCTGTTTTGAAGAATCCAAGATGTAGGGAATATAGAAGTACCGTATTCACATGATTCTCTGCTATGAAATAGACTCTTTGTCTGACACTGAAATAAAAGCCTTTTGGGATGTGATGCAACTCATCCTGAATACTCGTCGGGGATGAGAGGTAAGTATTCGTGGTCGGTTCCGTTGGGTCACAGTCGAATTGTAGATTAACCACGCAACACACTGCCGAGGTTGAAATAATTCGATCTATTGTCCACCGATCACACATGTGGGTGTGCACATTGACTTTCTGCAACAGTCGTCCGATTTTGCAAATGGTTCTTAACTGGCCAGTTCAGGAATAAAAAAAAGAAAGAAAAAGAAAACCCTTAAAAGTGCGTGAATTTTGTATTGCAATGGATGTAAAGAAGGTTCGCTTTCCGACACATTCTGTACTTACAGTGCCTAAAAATGTTATTAAAATGCCTTTAAAATGCTAAAATGCTTCAATGCTATTTTTCTTTGCGCTTCCCGCGCATCTTTCATATGAACTAATTATCCCAGTATTAATTGAAGAAGTACAGATCGTTCTTGGATTATTGCAAAATCTCGTGCAACCTTCGCGAATGCCAATCCTAGCTTCAAAGTCTCAAACCTTCTCCATCATTAAGAAACCAAATGGTAGTTAGTAATGGCTGTTTTGAAACAATATGGTAAACTGCAATTTTTAGGTCTGTTTAGTGTGTATTCAGTGCTATTTTTAGACACGTAACTACTATCTAAAATGAAAGCAAACATTACAAAAATTTCCGTTAATTAAAGTGTTATTTTTCGGCTTGCTTATGCTCTTTTATCTTGTGCCCTTGTTACCAAATCATAAGTTCATAACTCCCCCCCCCCCTGCCCCATCAGTCCTTCTTTATCTTGAAGATGTCAACCGGTCCAGGTCAGTCCAGTTTAACTGGACCCAACTGGACTGATCTAGTTCAACTGGACTGTTCTGGCAATTGGGCATGTCCACTTACAAAGTGAACTCATTTATAGCATTAAGTCGCCAGGTTTTACGGGATACCCTTGTAAGTACACACTACATGTGTGGCGTATACAAGAATGTTTCAGATGTGAATGGAGTTGAAGAAATGCAGTTGACGAAAACCGACCACAACCAGGAAACATTATTTTATTACATCTATATCCCATACAGTAATTTGCTAAGAAATATGTATATGCTCATGTAGAGACTTTAAAATAGGTAAGTGGACTTTACTGGACTAGTTCAATTTGACTTTATTGTGATTAGTTTAAATGGACTTGACTGGACTAGTTTAATAGAACTTTATTCTAATCAGCTCAAGTGGATGTCACAGGAACATTTTAATTGGACTTTAATATCTGAACTAAATTTTCTGATAACGGTAACTGCCTGGTTACATTTAAACCTATATTAAGTTGAAATTTCAGAAAACATCCATCAGTCTAGAAAATATTACTGATTAAAATAAGTTCCATTTAATTGGTTCCCCTTTCTTCAGCAAAAGTCCTTTTGAACTGTTACTACACGAATAAGTCCAGTTAAATTCCAGTTCAGTCCCCTAAGAAATCTTACCATGCACCCGTGATCATAGAAAAAAAGTCCTATTAAAATCAACTGATCTCAGTCTAGTCCAGTTGTAGTACCTTTGAGTCCGGCTGAGTCCAGTTCAAATTTGGATACGTCTAGTTCAAGTCCGGCTCAAGTCCAATTCAATTTTGAACTGGACCCAACTGGAATTTTTTAGCTCGGATATCGCTTTTCCATATCGTAACTGTGAACATGCCACATAAAGGTCGCTCCTCTAGAAGATTAGCATCGAATCAGTCTCTGCCTACGTCTCTGGTCTACATCTTGTGGGTCTAAGGCTTTCAGACGTGTGTGAGTATCTTTAATAGTTCATCGTAGACCACGTGTTACACATTTTTTTCTTACATCCACATATAACCATGAAGTTAACTTGATCATTGGATTTTATCTCTACCATAGTCCTCTACTCCAACCATAAAACTTGTGTCGTTTCTTCGAAATAGACCATTTCGTCTCAGAATCCACTTTAAATGCTGTAGTGACGAAACGAGACCGTGGTTATTGCTTTGTGTCCTTAAAATGTCTTTATACATTATACCCATGTGACAATAAACGCTACCCGCATACCCTTCCTCCATGGCAATCAGCAGACGTGTAGCTATCTACCAATACGTAAATGCCTCATGGCAACTAATGATCTCTGACCTTGGAAGGCATGGGTTTCAACAGGTACAAAATGAGGGGCAGGTTTCCTATTTTAGGAAGTGAGGGATTGTCTTCCACTTGCTCCAGAACACTAACGAAAGTAGTAGGTATATTTTTGTTTCCATAGCTTGCAGTAAAGCTGATTCAATGAAATCAGACTCAAAAATGGTGAAAAAGCCACATAATGGCTTAAATTCGTGAAGCAATGCTTCAGAATACATCGCAGATGATCTGACAACATCTTTTTCTAGGGCCTTTAAAAGAGCTCTGGATCTCTAGGCTAGGGTTTCGCGATTCGCGCTTGAAGTAGTTCTTGCCAAGATCATGTACCCCTCACTTTTAAGATGTTGTTGACTCTCTTTTTTTAAGGAGCTATTATGTGCAACTTTCAAATAAAATAATTTTTCCAGTAAACGAAGTAAATTGTTTCCTGTAGACGAAATAAATGTTTCGTTTAAACGAAATAATATTTCGAATAAACAAAAGAAAATTTCTAATAAACAAAATAAAATATTTTTGCTGAATGTCCACTTACGGGCTCCGTAAGTTATCCAGAAACACATTTACCCGTTTTAGTCAAACTTGTACAAAGACGCCAATCAGCCTCTGAACCCTGACCTTTGGCCTATTAACCAGTAGCCTTTATAAGGCACATGCAACCTATTTTAGATCATCCGTCTTAGGCTAAGTTTACTAAAAGAATCTGATTGAATGTTGACGACATATTTTATGAAAATAAAATGAGATTTTCTGATTTCATGAAAATTTCATTCCCTCCCTTGCAGTTTTTTGAAGAAAACACACCAATAAATCTGTCTACCAAATTCTGAACTCTGCTATATACAGTTAAAACGGCTACAGTCCTTGATGCCCTGGTATCAATTTCCACTGAATACGGTCCAATATGACTATAACTCTTACCCCATCCCACAAGGCAAGGTTCCTGACACCGCTTACAACTAATTTTGACCCGCAAATTCCACTACACGTAAAGCAACCTTACTGTCCGCGGTAGCGTCAATTAACTCTCTCTCCCCCAGCTGTTCACTGATTGACGGTGCGACGGAAGAGAGAAACACCTCATGTTGCAGTACACTTATATATTGCAAAAAGATCGGCAAAACTTGGTAAGTCCGGTCACTCCGGAACTAAACAATAGATATGCCCCCATCAACAATGCACATGAAATACTCATCCTCATGGGTTAGCAAGTCCTAAAAGGCCCGATTCACTACTCGTAGAACTACACACTAGTACATTATGGTGGCGTAAATAACGAAAGTAAACAACGTAGTACTTTAGTAACCAATGTGCATTGCAGTCTTACCCCCAGCATCTTAGACTGATTGGATCGCATCATTTCCTTTACAGGGGTGTTCAATAAACCAACACTTCCCATATTACCCATAGTAAAACGGAAACGCAACCAGGCTGCAAGAAATAATAAAAATAGTTTCCAAAGCATCCGACCAAGCAATCAGAATCGATTTACAATTGGTTCCAAGCTGCAAAACAACAGCCAGCTTGCCTTTGTTACCGGCGAGCAAGAAATATTTCTCTGTGTACAAATATCGTAAACCTTCAATTCTAACAACCACCCAATCGAAATAGAAACACAGGAATACGATTAACGTTCGTTAATCTAAGTTAAACTACGTTTGCAGGACCAACTTAGGTGATCCCGTGCGGTACGGAGATCCGTTAGATTATCCCCTTCGGTACGAAGATTCACTCCACGATGGGCTTCCCAATTTTCCTGGACATATTATTTACGGAAATATCTCCTTTCCAGAGCCATTCATACATTTCAAATTCCTTCCCAATTTTCATATACGTTAGGTATTATTAGGATGATCAATTGTAAGAAACTTTTGGAAATGTAAACCCCACTATACCAGTTTCGTTTAACTTTTCTGATTTCTACATACGCAAAGATGAGTGCGAAGTCAAATTCCTTTAAAGTCTATTACCACTTCAAAGTATATTCATGTGTTTTTCACAGCTACCGTTCTGCATTTCAGTATTTTAGGTAATTGGAATGTATGGTCATAATATATATATATATTATATATATATATATATATATATATATATATATATATATTATATATATATATATTATATATATATATATATATATATATATATATATATATATATATATATATATATATATATATATATATATTTATATATATATATATATATATATATATATATATATATATATATATATATATATATATATATATATATATATATAAAAAACGTGTCCTACGTTTAAGTTCCGTTTAGGACGCAAGAAACTTGGCTTGTTGAGTTTACAGCCTGCTACAGGCAACGCTTGTGTACAACAGTGAGGTTGAACCAAATGCAGACTAATGTAAATATAATTGTTGAATTGTCCTTACATGTTTCAGGGTAGTACCCATTAACACGTAGTTTCTTTAATTTCCTTTTTTCTTTAGGAAGGCAGAAATGACTTTTCAACACAAACAAGCAAATGTAAATAATGTCTTTCGGAAACCGTTTAATGTCTCTTGACTAAATGTTATCAAATTTGACATAAAGTAAAGCTGCTGCACTACCTAATATCATACAAGTCCCTTCAATATACGAAACGAAAAGACAGTTACCATTTTGTGGACTAGACAGACTATGACATTTTAGGTAATCATTTAAGACATCTACTGCGGTTGTCACAACTTCATCCAGCTGTAGCCTCTCCATTGCTACCCCGGCGGGTTGTGTCCCTCAGCCAGAGAAGCTTGTGAAAAAACATTAAACACAAAGTACAGTTTAGAAAAATTCAGAAGATTTCTAACTTTTAACATTGATTATCGATTACTATATTATTTTCTCTCAGATTAATGGAGGTGAATCAATTTGAGTTAACAGCATAGAATTCCAACTTAGGCCTACATACAATACACTCCTGAATCAATTATACTCTACTCTGTTAACTTTAAGTATTAATCACAAACGTGGCTAGAAATATTTTTGTTTCTGTCTCATTTGCTTGTCTGATAAGTTTCTTCCCCTATCCTTGTCAATGGAACTCTCTCCACTATCCCGTCGGCATCTAACTACAGCTTGGTCCGTCATCAGCAGAGAAAAAAACTTTTGCCTTTTTTGCCCAAATGGCGAAGCAATGTAGTCTTTGGTTTAATTCGGCATATATGACTACTTGTCACTGTCCAATAATCTAATCTCTAAGTATCTCCACTTTAGTCACATAGGTGTGTTCATCTCAAAGTTTGGAATTTCCTAAAAAGTTCGCTGTGTACGGAATTTGTTTTTAATTCATCCTTTGCCGGCAAAAACCTCTGTAACATTACAAGGAAGTCCTGTCCTCCGTCAATCCCCAAAGTACTTACCAGTAGAAGCGCTCTGTAAATAAGTCGGCTCAGCCTTGACAACGATACCTTACTACCCGTTACGGCGCTCATCTTATAGTAAGTATGTAAGATGGTATTTTGCTTACCCATGTGTTGTTTAAACTTCACTATCAATCAAATTCTCTACGACCAAATGAGTACACATATGTTTGCAAATACGCCGTGATGAGAAAGTATCTGAGATTATCCACAACAGTCAGCGTACAGACCCAGGAATTTGTAAAATTATCACAAATATTGTTTACTGTCACATCCGTGAAATACTTCAATTATTATATGATAGATTAAAGGAAAATTGTATAGAGTATCTAGGAAACACTTTTAAGTCAGACCCTTAACCTTGGGTATGAAAGTAGAATTGAGAAATCCTTATGGCAGTCTAATCTGTTCCATCTTTGACGTGTAAAAGCAAGCATATTGAGTCCATGATCTAAGAGGAAGCAAAATGTGTGGGTGCCACAAGAGTAGTTGCTTGGCCCTATGAGGAGATAGATTGCGAGGATCTACTTTCGTCGAAGGATCAAATTGGACCACACAGTTCGGAATCCAGTGAAACTTTATGTAGATGATGACAAGAAAGGGAGATAATGACGTTGGAAAGTGCTGTTCAGTCGCGCAAATGTTATCATGGATACTTCTTATTTTTAACACTTTGCTCTTCATTCTCTGTAAGGAAACGATGCCATAGACCCTTTTCCAAATAGCAATTACAAAGGATTGTGGGATAGAGTTTTGGTGTGCGTCATTTTTGGCCACAGTAAAATGGCATTGACAAAAACGACGCATACCAAAACTCTATCCCATAATCCTTTGTGACTGCTATTTGGAAAAGGGTCTATGACAATAATTGTATGTCTGAAACATGTGTACGACCAATCAAAACCCTATCCTCTATACAGTGTTCAGTACGTTTATACAGAAAGTAAATAGCTTATGTGGAAAGATAGCAATAGGTCTTTTTTCCACTTGAACACCATATCAGGATCTCAACCAGGATTTTGTCTGGGGAAGTTCCCAGGTCGGACTTTCGAAGGCACCGCACGAGTGCAAAACGCCCTAGAGGTGTGGGGTCCAGAGACACGCCTGTCGGTCCCGGAGAAGCGTCTTGTGAGGAAAAGAGATAGAGCCCTCAGAAACTCTTAAACATTTTAAAAATTGTAAGCATTACAAGGAGCGTTCACTCTCTTTGAATGACAGTAGTGTGCATTTAACAGACCACAAGCTTCACACTTTGACCATTTTATTCTACTAGCCAAGTCAGCCTAATGACATTTCGATAATATGGTGCAAAGCGATCGTGGGTGGTTGGGAGGATACACGGTATTAGTGGTACACAGAACTTGCGGTCCATCAAGTGCCTCAGTCAAAAGATGTCAGTGGTATATGTATTTACCCAGGGTGCTCATAAAGAGCAATCTTGTATGTTTTAAATAATTTGAAATTGCACAAGTTACATATTTTTATTCATACTATCTAATTGTTTCTCTCGTCCTCCTCTCGTTCTCTTCTTGCATTGTTTTCGACCCATCATGTAAAGGGGGATACGTAACTACACTAGATCAACGAAGTTTTAGAAACAAGGTCAGAGAAGGCATGTATGTATTAAAGTGCATTAAAACTGATAGATTAGCTGCTTAAATGACATCTTCGGGCAAATTAAACTCACACTCTTAATACGACGATGTACATTTCTCATTAGCGTGTAATTGAAATAGAGCTTCCTCACAGTCAAGAATAAAGAAGCGAACTAAATTCTTTCTTCTTCCCTCCCGCTCTTCTCTCAGCTCCCCACTGCTCTCTTCTCCCCTCTGCTTCCTTTCCTTATCTCTTTTCTCCTCTTTCCCTTTACCCCTTCCCCCGTACATTTGTATTTTAGCCCTGTAGTTTCAGCGGGCAGTCATGACCGTCAGAGTGTGTCTTATGGTGATTTTGGGACACCCTATATACACGAAGGGTACTGACCCCATGATGTATGTTTCAAATGAAATATGTGCCCAGTGAGTGATGGAGTGCCTCTGTTGGTAATGAAAGGCTTCCATGTGGCAAAAATAACAAAATGATCGGATGAACCTCCACCCACAGTGGACATCAGACAGCACCTTGTCCAATACTATAACCATCTGATCTATCAGCTTAAAGAAGAGGCCACTAACCCTGCCTGAGGATAGAAATGTGGAACTATCTAATGAAAAAATGAACCCCATTACATATGACAGTTCTAAAAGATCGTTTAGCAAACAGGTACTATCATTTCAATCAAACAATTTCATAAAAGCATGCGGGGGGGGGGAGGGGTTTATTCCTTTGAGTCTCTTATCTCATACATCAGCTCTTCAAGATTGGCAGACTTTTAATATGGTTTGCTCTTCACTCTTTAAAACAGTAAATAGTGATATCAAAGTTAAAAGGGTTATGAAATTTGTTTACATGACGCTTTTTTCTTTGTTCCCACGCATCACGACACTTGGTTTCACAACGTGGAATTACAAGTCACAAGCAAAGAGACTGTTGTTTGGCAGCTATGCATAATAGGGCCACAGGGAAGAAAAACGTGGTGAAGAAAACAGGCTGATGAATAATAGTCAGGGACGCTTTGTTTTGTTGCATTTTTTTTTTTTTTTTTTTGCTATATTTGGTAAAACTTTGATAAGATGTAGAGTAGACATCAGACAATCAGAAAAGTATGTGCTCCATTTTTTTTCATGTGCAAGGGGCATAGCCAGCCAATTCAAAATGGCCGCCATTTTGACCAGTTTGGCTGATTTGGCTCAAGAAAGGCTCTGCTGCGCCAAGATTTGAGGTCTAAAACTTTTTTTAGGAGTAAAGGTGGTAAAATATACAGTCTCTCAAAATATAATGAAAGTTTTCCCCAAAGGATTGATCCGTTTTGTTGTAGTGACCTGTCGAATATGGCCCTTTTCGCCAAAAATTGGCAATTTTGGCAAGTTTGGCGCCGGGGGACAAATTTGAGTACCAGATTCTCTTAAAGTGTATATACCAACGATCTTAACTGTTGCTAATGGGTAGTCCTATAACCAGGCAGTACGTGGAGAAAATTTGGACTCCCAGATTCAAACCTACATGAAATGAGTGATACTGGAAATTTGCAATTTCTTTGTATTCCTTCCGGAAATTTTGGCCTCTGGGATCATTTTTTATGCCCAATATTTCCTTCAATGGAATAACTAAGTCTACTGATCTCTCTGCTATTAAAAGAAAAGTGGATTGTTAAGACACACATCAATTTTGAAAATTTTAAAAGCAGACAAATTTTTCATTAGTATAGACCCTAAAGAGCTAAAACATCAATATTTTCATTTTTCATTAATAAAAAATATAGGTAAAAGGTCATTTTTGAGCAGTAATATCTCTGATACTGTGCCATAAGATGCTCCCACCTTCATGAAATGGGTAGTCTAGTGCCTTGTTAGTTTACAGAAAGAATTTCGACACTCAAATAAGAATGGGCATAAAATAACGAAAACCCAAATTCTGCAATTTCTTCACTTTTCCTTGCAGAATATGGGTTTAGGGGCACTTTGGGGCCGTAATATCTCTAAAGGTATCATACAAGATGCTCTCATCTTCCTGATATGGGCATTCTAGTGCCTTGTTAGTACACAGAAAGAATTTTGACCCTCAAATGAGAATGGACATAAATTTACGGAAACCCAAATTCTGCGATATCCTCACTTTTCCTTGCAAAATATGGGTTTAGGGGCATTTTTAAGCCATAATGTCTCGATAATTATCACACAAGATGCTCTCATCTACATGGAGTGGACAGTCTAGTGCCTTGTTAGTACACAAAACGAATTTGGAGTCTCGAATGAGAACGGGCATGAAATTATGGAAACCCAAATTCTGCGGTTTCTTCAGTTTTTTTGAAAAAATATGAATTTGGGGGCAGTTACAACCATAATATCTTTAAAATTATCATACAACATACTTTTTACTTCATGAAATGGGCAGCCTAGTGCCTTAGTAGTGCACAAAAAGAATTTGGACCCTCAGAAAAAAACAGGCATGAAATTAGGGAAACCCAAATATTGTGATTTCTTCAGTTTTCCTTGCAAGATATGGGTTTAGGGGCACTTTTGAGCAGTAATATCTCCATAATGTTATTATCCTGTCATTTCCGTAGAATGGGCTATGTAGTGCCTTTGTAATACATAGAACTTAACTTTGGATTAGCACATATTGAATGCGTGCTTAATGAGTTTTTTTAAAAGTTGAAGTTCTTCAATTTATACTGTACAGTTAGTACGGTCATACTGACATACAGTATCACATATTTTCCCTCTATTTCATGTCTATTCCGCCTTGCGGGTCAAAAGTTTTATGTTTATTACCAAGGTCCTGCAGGATCCTTTCCATGGAGATAATAACATATTATAAGGTATCCACAGACTGACAGAGATATTGCTACCCAAAAATGCCCCTAAACCCTAGCAGAAGATGAGAGCAACTTGTATGATACCTATAGAGATATTAAGGCCCAAAAGTGCTATGAAACGGCCTGAACTTAAATGCAATAGACGAGTTAGGAAATTCGTTACTTACAAGGTCAGCTGTACCTTGACAAACTTTTCGCCTGTGAGTGGTTCACTTGACGTTTGACCCATCCCATAAAGCGTTGCGTGAAAACAATTTCCAAACTCGTCTATTAAGTGAAACAGGCATCCACGTAGCCTGAACAGAATACTATTCAGAGGTCATTTTTGACAGGAAAGGCAAAGTTATTACTTGGTTATCAAATGAACAAAAAATGTTTTAAAATTACCTACTTTTTAGCTTTAGTTTTGTAGCTAGGCCTAGAAGTCACACACTACTGTCCAACACTATGGCTCTGTGGAATTCTTATGCGACCAATTCTGTCTTGTCTTCGTCACGAGTCATACATCAAAGTCACACTGTTCCATCTCATGGAGCAGTGGTGGAGCCATGCGCCTTTTCAGCTTTTGAATGTGCTTTAACCTATTTACTATAGTTATTGGCATTGCTTTTTCTATTAAAATGATATTAAAATAATTAAAATGATTTAATCGTGATATTTCTGAGGTCTCGTTAACAAAATGCTTACATGGCTGTCATGATTTGCAAGTGGAAGGATCTTTTTCCGCTGTCTAGGTGTTACTTGTAACAAAACATTTTCTAAACTTAACGGCCGGCAGAATCCACAATTTGGTGGCACTTTCCTTAAACCACTGATTAGCTCTCAACCGGGTCCAAGTTAATTGCAATAGACTGGGGTGAATTATGAAGAAAGTGGAAATGGGGGTTGGTGGGAATGGCAGCAGTAATGGTATTTGATTTGATGAGCATACTGGTCTGTTTTTTTTTTCAATCTTGTTCATTTTGACATCATCATAACAACTGTGTATCTTGTTCTAATATTGCAGAGTAGTCACCTTAAGCTGGGTACTATTGTACAATGATGTACAAATACTTCTTGCAGCATGTTTATGTGCTTTGTATTTGCCAGAATATTTCATGTACACTTATTTTCCTACCGAGAAATATCCCTGTGAAAGAACCCCTAGACTGCTAGACCTCCCATGTTTGTCATTTCGTACAATTTATGATCATAACAATATTGCCAAGATCACGCAGATAATGGCATCCTATTTCATAAAAATTATGTTTGTTTGCTTGGCCACCTCTGTTGATTGCCAGGTTTGAGAAGAAAACATTTTCAAAAGTGTTTAATTTCCAACATTTTCCCTGGGGGAGGACTGATAGACCCTCATAGGGACCTCTTGCTTTTTGGTCTTACAGGTTTAGTCTTCCGGACAAAGTGAGCCCTACTTTTTCTGTAAACCTGGTGGATTCAGGAGTGAATTCTAATGCCGGCCGTACATGCAAAAGAAAGAAATTGATAAAAAAAAATGCATATTAATTTGTTTTCTTCTTTTTTTTTTTTTGAAAATATTTGTGGTGGGGAAAGAATTTTCACTCAGGTCGATAAATTTAGGAGAATAGGTTGAGGAGCACTGGCATTAGGGAACTGCTTGTCACAGAGGGCCGCTAAAATTGAGACCATTTTCGCCACCTCTGACAACCCGTTTCTCCGCCAGCATAAACTTTGGATTGCATTAGTTGATTTCATCACCATGGTAGCTACCAAGTGTTATATTTCGTTGCCCTCGGTATGTTCGGAAAACTATATTGATCAATTAGTAAAAGCTTTGTTCGATATACTCTTTCTTGACACATTGCAACAAGTGCCGCAATAACACGATTGCGATGTTAGAACAGTGGGATTACTCTTTTTCATCTGCCCCTGTTAAATCTCCGCCCTGTGATCAGAAGGTCTTTAGGCCTCAGCAGCGCCACCGGACGGTGTCAAAGATAAAGGGGGCTGAGACCCTTGTTGTGACTAGATATGGATATTTTTCAAAGTTTTTAACCCTTCTTCTTAATGATGACTTTTTGGAGAACTTCAATATGGAAAGTATTTGGGGGTGCCCTTCTCACGAAAATATTTAGTTGGGCTCTTGAAGTGAAGCTGATGCACCAAATCCTGTAAGCTGCTCTTAAAGTCAACATGCCCGTCATTTACGTTAGGTAAAGGTACGTCCATATCAGCGGTAGTGACTGTTGATCCTGATCACTAATCTCCATATATAAGTGGATAGCGCATTGCCTATCCATGACCGTAACAACCAGTCGAAGTCACAACGAATACGCGTCATACCACTCCCATTTTTACGGGAATGTAACAAAGCAGTGCGTACATAAGCGTGCATTTTGAGTGATTATGTTTGCTCTCTGCTACCAAAGCGATCGTATAGGAAGGAAAATTGGAAGGAAGGGGAGGGAGCCGTTTACACGGGAACATAGGGGATGTTTTTCAAATTTTTAGCATTAGAATAAAGCATTAAATGTCCTTAGAATGGCACCGAACCTTGCGCAAAAAATTCTAACTGTAGGAAAATAGAGACTTTTTCCTACACCAGAAATCTGAAGATGCAGCTAGGGAGGGATCTTTGGGTCTCTTAAATGTGGAACATATAAACAAGAGACTTGGGAGAGATCTGAATAGAGTCATGGGTAGGACACGCAATCTGATGGGTGGATGGGCAAGATGGGAAAAATCTGGACCAAGTGGATGTAGCAAACTGGAAATAAAGTTGGCTAGCCCATTTCCGAATGGACTTACCACTGAGCATGTGCACCACATAGGTCATTTTTATGTATTATGGGCTTCCAGTTATGCATGGGCATGGACTAGAATGTACAGTTATAATTGGGTCAATGTGGTGGTCATATGCTGGTTTTGTTTGCAGGCGCGGATGCAGGTGGGGGCGCACCCGGCGCACGCCCCCCCCCCCCTTTTCGATGACCAACGATTTTTTGACCAACGATTTTTTTTCCACACATCATATGGATAACATGCTTCCCAGATGCTGGAAAATTGCATCTAAGAGCATCTAGAATTCAAATTTTCTTGGAGGAGGGCCCCCAAAACCCCCACCGTGGTTTCGCGCCTTCGGAGCTCCCTCGTCGGCCTTCGGCCTACGGTATGTGCGCCCTGCCCCTTTCTCAAAATCCTGGATCCGAGCCTGGTATCGGCAGATGGTCTCTTGGGTATATCAGCTGAGCCTGAAGGGGCCCTTCCGCGTAGCCTCATAGTGCCTGAATCAAGGATCAATCTTTGCTGACTGTAGGTTGTTTGGGCTCGTTTCGTATGGAAAGAAAATAGGTCACACCCTACTCAGTAGGTAGGCAGGCTCGTATGGGTGTATGTGGAGACACCCTAGGCAGCTGCATGGGTTTTGTTCATGAAGGCCCTAAGGGGCTCCGTGCGGGGGTTACCTTGGCCACATTGTATCGTTGTAGTGCATACGGTCCACGGGGACGGAATCGTGAGCATTAAGCATGTCAGTTTAGAAGAACCTTTTTCACAATGTGGGAAGAAAAGCAAATATTCATTAAGCTGCAGACAATATGCATTACTTATAAATAGGATTCACATACCATGCTGGCCCACAAAGAATATCACCCACATGCACGTCCAAGTAGATGATAATGGCCTAAATCCACAAAAGACCCTAGAAATATCCATAACTAGGTAAAGTATGGCATGTCTCCCTCACTGGCTTCATTGCAATCTTGGGTGTCCAAATGACTGAGTGGGATCCATATGGGTCAGGTAATCTAAGAGGGACCCATGTGATAGTCCCTCGAGTCCCCCTCGTGATCTCTACACAGCCTGAAAATGTCAAGGATATCTTTCAGTTTGCACAACCTTTCTTTTTTATCTCAAAAAATTCTGGGCCTTTACCCAGCCAAACTATAGATCAGTTTCTTATCGACTTAAGTACCATTGCTATTGGTCCTTGGTCATACAGCCTGTTAGTGCTATAAAAAGCATGCTGGAGGTACTAATGAGAATTTGCCTGTTGCCTCACTGCAGCATATATTTCCGAAATCAGGGCACAGGTACCAGAATGAGCGGGAGATTAAGTTGACACTTTCACTCTTAATGGGCCAATGGTCTCTAGGATCAACAATGTTCTGCAGGAATATAAAGGTTGTCACCAAATAAATTTTCTGTCTTGTGTAACGAGAAGTTTAACGTTGTGCCCAGTATCGTAATGTCGTATTGACGAAAGACCACGTATTTTGGGAGCGGCAAGATGGCGGACCAGAGGCTTCAAAAATCTTTCTACAAGCGCTGTCCAGTTATATATAAAGATCAGTGATCCTGATGGCTTTTACTGACAGAGTATTTTAGTCAGAAACTACACTGATTAATCATAAAAAAAACTTTATTTTGGCCAATCATTATATTTGTCAGAGCAATGCCTTGTTTTGACTAATTTAATAACAATTTGCAACCATTCTTAGAAGTTTTCAATAAGGCCTCGTGTTAAGTAAATAAAATGACCGTTAAGCTCCTTCAATCAACAGCACGGAGCGGTTTTTTAAATCCAAGATGCTATTGTTTTCCGAGCCTCCTATTTTCCCAGTATCTGGGGTGGTTCCCTTGAAAGTTTCTAGCCTTTATGGCTATCTTTACAAATAAAATTTTATATGTATGATGCCCCTTCACATGTTTATTGTTTTTTTTATTATTTAACCGACGTTGGTTTTTATGGAGGTGTTCAAATGCCTTGAAAGATTAGCGTTAATATCTGCCCGTATTATTGGAGAATTCTCAGTATGCTTCTCCGGGGTTTGGATAATCATGACCAAGGGCACAAATGAATTGCAAGTATATGAAGGAGGAAATATTAAGGCCACTCTAAGAAGACAGAACTTTAAATACTTCGTCTCTGCCAAAACAAAGAAAATTTTTATAAGCTAATCTTACTTGGTGGCAAATCTTTGCTGCATGTTATACATTTTTGTTACTTGAAACTTCTCATGTAAGATATTGCGATCAATTTTTCCAAATTCTAGCTTAAGCTGACTTCCAACAGGGAACCTAGTAATGGCACTTAGCATTACGCATAAACATATGGTCCTGTGCGTATGAGTGCCATGATCCCATCCGTATGGCTCCTGTCCGTAACAACCAGCGCTGCAGTTTGCGGTCATACCACTAGTCTAAGAAATATTTACGAGACACACGAAATTTGAACGTAGCCTCATTAGGTTTCTTCACTATACCCATCAAATTGTGTTGTCAGCGGCACAGCTTGGTAGACAACTCTTCTACTTTGGGAAGTTTGGAGGGAAATTTATAATCATGTACACTATGTGTATTTCATGGGAATTTATTTTCTCTAGAGGTGATTTGGCAATTGACTTATCCTCCTTGAATAAGATAAAATAGAAGGGATGTCTACGTCCATGTGTAATTTCAAGGTCATTCCCATCAACCGCAGAACGTTGGGTGAACACTTGTGCGTCTCATTGTCTTATGAACATGTGAAAACTTGAATTGACCACTTTAACAAACCAACTCAATTTTGCCAACTTTGCCATCACATAAATTTGCATTGTATGCTTGACGCGGTGGCGGATTTAGACGGGGGACAATTAGACCATGACCTCTTGCTTGCGCTTGCGAGGGTTTCGCATCCTAAAAGGTAGACGTAACACAATATTATTTACAACTATTCAAATGAATCTCTCAAAGGATGATAAGTCCCCGCGTAATTTTCGTCACCTATAGACCTTATGCAATGATGTCATCACTTACTTGAAAAGCGCCATCCCTGGAAGATAAAGTGCACTAGTAGGTGTACAAAAAAATGTACATGCGTATCCTCTAAGTATGCGCTCTTCGGTTTTATGACATTGTGACTTGGTGTGCATAAGGTATATTATTAAAAAAATATTAAAAAACGCAATCATCTTCGATATCTTTGCCTGGGTTGTCTATTCCTTTATTGTCAATGCTGGTTTCGTTGACGATCACTGACATTCTGAAAGAAATGTAACAAACATTATCTGGTTATTGTATAAACATTGTCTTCAATGTTCTGGGTGCTGTCATAGGTCCTTTTTTCAAATCACCACAACGGGATGGCAATATTTTCAAATTATGGTTTAAAAGTTATGTAACTGACTTACAATCTTTCGTATCAATGTCTGCATTAGTATTTTTAAAAATGTTTTGTGAGGCGGTATTTAGAACGTCTGTAACCTGTGGCCCTACACTTTCAGCCCTCCTAACGTAACCCTACACTTTCAGCCCCCTAACGTAGATAAAAGTGCGTAAATCGTATATATTAATCTTTAATTTAACATTGTTTGCTAGCCTACCACTGAGAAAGCAAATTTTTGAATGCTCATGAAGCTATTCCACTTTTTCAATTGTCTGTAATACAGTGTTATGAAAAGGTTGCCCACTGCCACTATATTCTGATTTATTCTGTTTGACTGTCGCTAATCAAAGTCTCAATCAAAAAACCCATTTAGAAGTAAAGAGCAGCTTAATCCGTAGACGACGTATGCACAATACCCTTTCTCAAATTACCACTACCATATTTTTTTTAACAATTTGTAACAAAAATACAAGACAGTTTAAAAGGAGTTGCTCAACCATGTGTTTGTGGTCATAATATGTAGCTTTTTGAAGTCACAACATTCACATACCTAAAGTATGCTTACTGTTTTCTGAGCCTTGTTCATACTTAGTACGCAGCTATGCATATATCTGTAGCAAACAATATCTAGGATACGTTTGACTGAAATGGTAATATTATAATTGCAAGTTTTCTGACAACCCAGCTCAAACAGTTTAATACAATAGTTTAGTTTTGGTAATCCTCCTCCCTATCACTTAAGACGTGCCTGTCCTATTATGCATAACATGATGGTAATAGACAAGATGCTGTTCTTACCTGTACAATTTCTTAATGTCCTCGAAAGTAGATGGCATAGGACGGCCTTTCGTTTCCGGAAAGAAGATGCATAGAAGGCCAGCAGTGATAGAAAGGCATCCCATAATAAGAAGTGGAAGACTCGGCCAAACATCTTCCATTATTAACATAAATGGTACTAGTATAGCACCAACACGAGATGACATAGAGAACAAACCCATAGCGCTAGTCCTGAAGGAGATGAAAAAATAGCTTTATTTTTAACTTGAGTTAGCACTTTCCAACTGGTACCCACTGGCTTGGTAAGAAATGAATTTAACTAAAAGTGAACTGTTGAGAAGAGGAGTTAGAACTTGGGTTATATCTAGAAGTTGTATGGTTGAAATATTTTTCTGTACCCACCTTACTGTCGTAGGGTACAGTTCTGCTGACCACGTGCACACGACAGAGAAAGAAATGGAGATGCAGAATTTACCCGCCATCGCTAATAGGGCTCTCCATACTCCCAACGCTAAAATAAAATGCCATAAATAAAATAGGTAAAATAATCTTTTAATAGTATTGAAATATTACAATAAAAACTATATCATAGGTGGTTAAGTTTGGTTAATATTTGTTACATTTAAAATTTCAAAATGGGTTGTAATTAGCTATCTTCAAGAAAGGTAAAGACGGAAATGATGTCTTTCGGTTGATTCTTTTAAAGCCAATTATGTATAGTTATGTAGAGAAATGCTTCAAATTTTCTGTTCTTTTTGGTATTATCTTTTCATATTAAAACCAAATGCCAAAAGGCTTAGTGATTCCTTGCATTTGAAAGTATTATTTAAAGTACTTTCACTTTCCAGAGTTTCAAATTGAGAACTGTTGCGCAAAAAGTGCTCCCTACGAAAAGTCCTGCTCCCACTGCTTAAACTACCCCAAGAAAGAGTAATAACCCTGAATTGACACAAGACTTAATGAGAAGCCATAGGAGAGTCGTGCAATAGTGAGAGCCCGAACTGACTAAAATGGCATCAACGGAATGTAATCAAGACTTCAAGACTTGTCTTGAGAGGCTGCAACAAAAGCAAGCAAAGTCAGCTACTTGACTGGTCTATACAAGGGTGGTTTAGACCAGGAGCGTAATCAACTTCATTAGCTGTGAAACTGATTTATATAGATGGTATGCCCGGACAGGTGGGAGTAAAGCCAACTATAAGATCCATGATCAAGGTGTCCCTTGAGATACTATACCTATAGGGTTTGACCTCTTATTACCCCAAATGACCTTAAACCTCTACACAAACAATAGCGTTTTAACTCAAAATGAGGGCATTATTATGCAAGGTATGAGTTTCCTCAATGTTACCCTTTTTGAGATACCATGTTTGTAAGCAGTTTACAGGTTTTTCACCACTTCATCATCAGTGACCTAAGATAACCTTTGAACTCTACAGAACACAATTGGGTTCATCTACTGACACTCTACATCCACAAGTTGATTATGAAAGCTATCTATAGTCCCCATCTTGAGATATAAAATATTCAAGGTTTCCTGATTTTGACGTAATGACCTCTGACCTCCCAAATTGATAGGGTTCTTCCTCTCTTTTAAATAAACCAACATATCAAGTATGAAAATATCCATCACTTGAATGTTGAGCTCTGGCGTTTACTAGCAATTTCCACGTTTTTCACCTGCAGTGGCCTCAGATAACCTTTGACCTCTACCAACAATAGGGCCCAGATTCTGACTGAACCACATTCATATCCCAAGTATGAAAGGTATCCATGCCTCCTACCTTAACATACTTTGTTTAAAAGGTTTTCAGAGTTCTTTCTCTAAATATGATAAGGTTAGATATGTTGTATGAAAAGCATCCATTCTTCATATCTTGAGGTATTGTTTTTACAAGGTTTTTAGTTTTTGACATCTGGTGACCTCACATGACCTCTAAACTCTGCCTAGATAAGAGCTTTGTTTACTATAATTAATCCATATACCAAATATGAAAAGTGCCCATAATTCCTATCTTGAGATATTGTGTTTACAAGCAATTTTCAAGATTTTTGTAGTTTTACCTCCAGTGACCTCGGTAATCTTTGAACTTACCAAAAACGAGTTCATTTTCTGATTATAATGCATCCACATTCTAAGTATGGAAGTTATTCACGCCTCCTACCTTGAGGTATCCTGTTTATAAGGTTCTTGACCTCTGGTGAGTTCTCATGACCCCTGACCTCCACCAAAAACAATGAAGGCTTCTTCTCAACATGATAAATCCATACAATTAAGTTCGTAAAAGTATCCATCATTCCTATTTTGAGATATCGTGTTTACAGGCTTAGCGTCACAAACACATCCCCACATACACACGCATACCAGCGCCCCATTCACACAGACAGACAGACAGACAGACAGACAGACAGACAGACAGACAGACAGACAGACAGACAGACAGACAGACAGACAGAAATGAAATACGCTATCGTGACTGCATAGATTCCTTTTGCCTTCGGGAAGGAATAAAAAACTACCAAAATGTATACAAATTGATGATCTCCTCTTAAAAGGAGTAACTGTAGAACGTACAACACAATATTTGTAATTACACAGTTCCTCTGCTTAAGAGGTAATCGTTTTCGTTTTGTTTTTTAATATAAGAAAGGGATATTGGTACAAATGAAATTTAATATAATGGTAAAGCTTTCATCATAAAGGCAACTCACGTAGCAATAGAGTAAGACAACAGCTGATTCCCCCAAGCACCATTGTAACACCTGTAGAACCCTTTCTTCCTATCAGCTCTGGCAAGAACATGCATACCATGTAAGCGGGTATTTCGATTGCTCCAGATACGATAAAAGAAATGTAAGGATCGATTCCAAGGGATGATGTACTGAGAGAGAGTCCGTAGTAGACCACGCTTTGAACAAACCTTGAGAATACAAGAAAGGAGAGTGTTCAGGTTCTTCATGTTCAAACCAATTAGCTCGAAATAGGTCATGAACCAGAGGCACTTTACGGGTACCCCCTTCCTCCACAATTCTCCGACCCAATATTTTTGGAAAACTTATGTTTCCCTGGACACAAAATCAAGTAGTAACAGTAACTATTTGGGTCTCACTTATTCAAAATGGCTGGCAAAAACAAAAATTATGAATATTTGCATTAACTGATAAAAAATAATCTTTAAAAACATTTATGACCTAGCTACTCTTAAAGGAAGAGTTTAAGCAAACCTTTAATTTAGTATGTGAAAAAGGAACTAAATATATGCAATTTGGTAAAACTTCCATTCAAATCGGACATGTTGTACTCGAGATATCAGCAAATTAAGTTACTGCATTTCTGAATCAAAGTGAGTTTGAGGCAAGCAGGGGTTATATACTTCCTTACATTGATGAGAAATGCTTTGTTTCCCTTTTCATTCAGTCTGTTGTGCTGACTTTGAAATCAATAGAAATAAGACCTCCCCATGTGGAATGTAAAGTTTGTGAAATCCTTATGCCTCTCATGCAATCACGATCTGATAATATGTGATTGTGGAGGAGAAAGTTGGTTGTAAAGTTTAAAGAAAAACAAAAGACTGGCCATAAGTGTGAGACTATGACATTATATGTGCCTGCTTTGTGTTCACTTTGTGTTGAAAATGTGACAACTTTAACTGCTAATATCTTGAGAAGCACACATCGGATTTCAATGCAAATTTCACCAGAATGCTTAGAATAAGTACCCCTCTGACATATAAGAACTTGATTTGGGCTTAGACCCTTCTTTCAATATTTTTCCATTTTTTATGATGAATATTCAAAGCGTAATGTTTGGAACTTTTTGAAGAGATCCAGGTCAACCAAGATAGAGAAATGGCCAAATGGGCGCCAAAGTAAATGAAATATTTTCAAAAATTATGTAAAAATTTGGAAAATGCCACAATCCTATTCGCCAAAATTTGACTCAATATTTTGTAATCAAGCTGGATTTTTTATACTTTTGCACGAGGGTACATGACAGCCAACATGGCTGAAAAGTACCAAAGAAGTTAAAAGAACGCAGTAAAAGTGTTCAGGGGACCATAATGTGTCCAAAAAATATTGGGTGCACGGAGAGTTTTGCAGATGCCCGTTAATTGCCTCGGGCCCATGGCCTTTTAGTAGGCTCAAGTGAACAAAGCATGGCAGAACATGGGAAGATTTGTTATGGAAAATCATTTAAATGGCGTGTTGACAGCCAAGGTATTTACGATACTGTCTCGATTTTTATTTTCATAAGTTTCCTTCCACTTAGCAGTTGCCTCTCAAATTCGCGTAAGTTTGTATTATGAACCGGAATCTAATCACATGTTTGACTGGATTCTGTTCAAAAGTGAATCAGTTCTGGACATTTTGACGCACATCTGGTCAAATAATTGATCACATTACTCCATTGATCAGTTTTATGACAAATTAGACAGGACGTTCCCATAGTACCAATCTGAGACCTGTAGGTTCCGCCTTTAACAAAATTCAAAACCCCAGGAGGGTGCCCCTTCTTTCGTTTGATAAAACAGAGGAAAACCTCTGAAGTAAAGCTAAGTACATTAGACACCCTGTCTTAACACTTCTACCACAGCCTCTCTTTGTCCTAATGTCGGCATGAACATGTTAAAGTTTTGCACAAAATCGCCTCCATACGGAAACAAATACACATTCATGCACTCACACACCTTTTCTGAATTACAATTGCTTTGGCAACTATGAAGCGAACACCACTTTCATTTTACATCACATTTCGGTTAACGTTTCAAGAATTATCCTCTGCCATGGACAAAGTTCATTCTCTTCAATTTGTGAAGTCTGTTTCATTTATTACAACCATTATAAAAACAATTACTCGTAACCAGACAGCTGCAAAAAGGCTCCGTGATTCCTTGCCGACTGAAAGGAAATGTTTTGTAGCACGGTCCCCCTCTTAAAGTTATCCAGTTTAAGATATTCATAGTTTACGAGGTTTTACAATTTTACTTCTGGCGACCTACATGATTTTCAACCTCCACTAAAAAACAATTGGGTTCTTGTTAACAGCATAGGGTGTCTATATGGTAGGTATTACATCTCCCAAAGTTACATGATACGATGTTTTCACAATTTGACCTCTTTTGACTTCAAATAACCTTTGGCCCCACCAAAGTTAATAGACTTATTTAACACAGTGATCAGGATCAACATGTTAAGTATGGGGTCCCTCAAAGCTACCCTCGTTGAGATATTGCATTTCCAAAGTTTTTATAATTTAACTTTTGGTGAACTCAAATGACCTTTGATCTCCATCAAAAACAATTTACTTATTAAATGCAAAAAGTGGATATCCACGTGCCAATTATGAGGTCCATCAAGGTTACCTTTTATAAAGTATCGTGTTTACACGCCCTGCGGCTTCCAGTGACCCTCAATGAAATTTTGCTCGCCCCCCCCCCCCACACACACACACACAAAACAGGTTTCTGTAATTAATATGGGGCGTCTACATGGTAAGCATGAGATACCTCAACGTTACCCTCCTTGAAATATCATGTTTACAAGCATTTTGCAAGGTTTTCGTAGTTTCACTGCCGGTGATCCCAGATAGCCTTTGAACTCTACCGAAAACAAAAGCGTTCTTTTACAAAATATAACGTATCCACATTCCAAGTATGAAAACATTCATCATTCCTTACTTGAGGTATCGAGTTTACAAGTGGTAAATGAATAAAATCCTTAAAAGGTTAGTACATAAAAAGAATAGGTTCCAATTTAAGCTCCTAAAAGATGATAATGATAACTAGCTAAGATTCTTTGAAGGCAAGTGACAGAACTTGCCGAGAGCATATATTTAAGGTATATAGTGACTACGATCATAAAAAAGATAATACTTGAAAAGACCCTGAAAGTCCAAAGGCTTAGTAATTCCTTGCCGAATGGGGATGGTTTGTTGTACTGAGGTTCATACCTCAAATTTATCTTTCTTGACTACATCATTTTACGATGTTTATCAATTTGACCTCTGCTGACCTCACATGACCTTTGAACTTCACCAAATATAACAAAAAAGACATCTGAAGTGTCTTGAAAGGGTTTCAAAGCCAATGGATCTTGGATCTTGAAAATTCTTGGGAAAGTTTGCTTTTTGACCTCTGGTGACCCGATATGATGATCTTGGAAACTTGTGGGAAATTTTGCTTTTCGACCTTTAGTGACCCCAGATGAAGATCCTGGGAATTCTTGGGGAAATTTTGCTCTTTTGACCTCTGGTGACCCCAAATAACAATCTTGAGATTTTTTGTTAAATTTTGCTTTTTGATCCTTGGTGACCCAGATGATGAACTTGGAAATTCTTGGGAAAGTTTGCTTTTTGGTCCTTGGTGACCCCAGATGTACGATCTTGGAAATTCCTGGGAGATTTTGCTTTTTGACCTCTGATAAACCCAGGTGACGAACTTGGGAATTATTGAGAAATGTTGCTTTTGACCCCAGTGACCACAGATGACAATCTTGGGAATTATTGGGAAATTTTGGTTTTTGACCATTGGTAACCTAAGATGACCTTTGACCTCCACCAAAAATAATATGGTTCTTCCTTACATCATGACAAATCTATATACCAAATATGTAAGTGTCGGTCATTCCTACCTTGAGATATCGTGATTGCGAGCTTTTCAGCCTTTTACCTCCAGTGACCACAAATGACCTTTGACCTTCACCCAAAACAAAAAGGCTCTTCCTCTCAACATGACAAATCTATATACCACATACGAAGTGTCGGTCATTGCTATCTTGAGATATCGTGTTTACAAGCCGTTTACGAGGTTTTCGCAGTTTAAGCTGTGGTGACTTCAGATGACCTTTGACCTCTGCCAAAAACAATAGCATTCTTCCTCTCAACATGACAAATCTATATAGTCCATTCCTATCTTGACATATCGCGATTCCAAGGTTTTCGGTCTTTGACCTCTGTGACCTCAAATGACCTCTGACCTCCACCAAAAACAATAGGATTCTTTCTCTCAACATGAAAAATCTATATACCAAATAAAAAATGTGTCCGTCATTCCTATCTTGAGATATGGCGATTATGAGCTTTTCGGCTTTTTACCTCCGGTGACCTCAAATGACCTTTGACCTTCACCAAAAACAACAGGGTTCTTTCTTTCAACTGAGTGTCGGTCCTCCCTATCTCTAGACATCGCGATTACAAGCCATTTACGAGGTTTTCTTAGTTTAGCCTCTGGTGACCTCAGATGACCTTTGATCTCTACCAAAAACAATAGGGTTCTTTTTCTTAAAATGATAAAACTATATACCAAATATGAAAAGTGTCGGTCATCTCTACCTTGAGATATTGCGATTACAAGGTTTTCGGCTTTTGACCTCTGGTGACCTCAGATAACCTTTGACCTCTACCAAAAACAAAAGCGGTCTTTTTCTTAACATGACAAAACTATATACCAAATATGAAAAGTGCCGGTCATTCCTATCTTGATATATCGCGATTACAAGCAGCGTCACAAACACACATACACAGACAAACACACCCCACACACCCCATACACACCCATACACACACGACATCACCATCGCATAGATTTCTTGTCTGCCTACCGCAAGGAATCAATAAACAGTGGCTTAACTTAAGAGTAAATGATTTAAATGATCCGACTAACGGAATGTTGCTGCACAATAAATTCAAAGAATTCCTGTAAACTTGAATTTGGCAAGATATTCTGATTTCTGATATTCCTTCAGGATATCAGTCCCTGCCGGATATCAATGTTGCCTCTCTCAGAAATTGTCATTAATAATCAGGTATAATTAGCTGCCTACACCACTAAAAAAATGTAAACATGCCACCTTTTGTGGTCGATTGAATCAGAAGGGAGTATGTCATACTTTACTGGTGGCGGTAATCGACGTCTCAAATCAAAAGTTCAGTCCCGAATGTCAATAAATAAATTCGCCTTTTAAGAGCGGATGATGAGAAGTGTGTGATGCTGATAAAATTTAAACCAACGCCTTCCATACAACTTTGAACACTGCAACTTGCGATTGTCACGTTGGTCGAAATCCTGCCGTGTGCATGTATTAACGAGAAAGACCGGCGGTTTTAACAACAGTTTTATTGAGTAGTTCAAATTAGAGGAAAATGGTTACGTTTAATTTTCCTACCAATCAGAAATTATAAATTGCGCATAAATCCGTGAGAATATTCCTTAAAATCATAATGCAACCATGTCAACAGGCTGTTCAGCCGTGTAATATGCCGGGTTCTGTCATACGATTCAAAATCGTGACGATGATCCAAAAGTTGTTCACGACAGTCGAGTTGCAATGCACAAAGTCTTATAGGCTACAACAGAATGCGTTACTTTTCTCAAGTCCTCCTACCCTTTAGGTATGTTCGGCCCAGCCCTTGACTTTGTAGGAAGTAAAATTTACCGCCGTTTCACCCTTGAACACACCGTTGAGGCAGATTGGACTGTTTGAGGAAATCTAAAAGATCGTTCCCCCTCATTAATCTTCCGTTATTCCTTACCATAATCTTACACTCATGCCGTTAATTGGCATATTCTGTAATTTACGGTTTCCTCCCACCTGACGCTTACCAGTTGAAGCACATATTGAGTGTTATCAATATGACATGAGGACTGCGTAACAGGTCCTTCAGTAATTCCTTTGTTTTTAGTGTCTCCATCATCTGAAAGTATAGAAACAAAGCATATGAAGAGTAAACATATAGACTGATTTTGCTTGATTTGGGCCACTGACCATGCATATCAAAATTTCGTACCCTTCCTCTGAGCCCGTTGTCCATATTCATTTGACGGAAAACTTTTTTGCTCTATACCTCTTCAGCTGGTTCGTCACACACCACAACTTCTAATAATTTAAAGTCTAGCCCACTGTCCACCTAAGAGACTGATTCATTCACCTAGAATATTTTCATTAATTACTACGCCAAAAGGACTTGTCGGGGTAACTTTATTTTCGCTAAAATAAAAGTATACATCTCCAGACTCTGCTTTAAGTTGCACCTGAACATTAAATTATTTTTAAAATTATTATTTTGAAAAAAAGGACTTCCAATAGCTTCGTATTAAAAGAGGAGAAATTGAACATTAAAGTTTAACACTCATTCTCAATTGGAAACAAGTATTGAATTGCTGCACCACTGCTGTGCCACCCTGTCGGGCGATGGACATGAAGGTCTTCCGATGGTGCATCGGTCCATCTCCTGTCCATGCGTTAGTTTAACGCCACATCCAACATTCACTACCAACACGAGGAGGTCCCATTCCACATTGACGTTACTGCCATTTCATAATATCAACTTAATTTGATTTAATCTCGTGTCTGTCAAATCGCAAGAAGCTTTACCGTAAGTTACTTTGCTACAAGTGTACAAATGATCAAGGTTTAGCATATCCTGACCTGGGGAGACTGCTTAGCTGGCTGTGAGATTTTTCCGGTAGGTGTCTTCCCATTAAACTTTGCCACCTTTTGCAGTACCTTCTCTGCCTCATCCAATCTTTCTTTGGCACTAAGCCACAACGGAGACTCAACGACGAACAAACTATTGAAGAAGAGTATTCAGGTGACATTTGTCACGAAATAAAGCAATAAAGTCAAAAGCCACAGAAAAAGAAGTATTTGCATGCACCGTTAACTTTGCATAAATACTAAATGAGCGATATCTACCAAGAGTTTTAAAAATTCAGTTTCAGAGATTTCGGGGGATAGCACTAGAGATAATTTGAGTGCAAAGAACAATGCCCCCTGGCGACTTCAGTCTCACGGTCTTACTAACTGATAGGATAAAATAGAACTCGGCGATTCACCAATTGAGTATGTTAACTGGCGCATTGGTGGGTGGCTTGATTCGTGCTTTGTGCAGACCCCCAGGTTTTCAAGCCCAACCCCAACTCCACCCCAATTTTTCAAAAGGCAGTGTTGACTCCTAATATAAAGCAAATGTTTTATGTATTAAAGCTAGGTAAAGTTCTTCCCTTATTCACGAACAAAATATGTATCAAAATAAAATCAACCTCAAAATATTGCACTTCCTTACCCCATTATGTAACGAGTACAAGGGTCAACTCACCCTATAGAAATTCGAATCTCCACTCGGACAACAACAGGTTCCCTGTAGCCAGGCTATTTAGTGTAAGAGGGAAGTCATAAGTTGATCCCTTTTTACGTATAAAGCATTACAGTGATAAAGACCTTGATCTGTAAACTCACCTCCTAGACTTAAAATGAACAAAAATGTCACCTCAGTTGAGTAAAACATTGGAGGCCAATAATATCGTTCCTAGCACAAATTAATGGGACACACGTCTTACAACCCAAGTGATTGCCTCCCTAACGGAAGCTGTAATGTTTATCCAATTTCAGTTTGCAATTTTTTATTGCAGTATATATATATATATATATATATATATACATCTACACTTCCGTATTTACAGAAGCTGGGCGGAGCTTACAAGTGACGTAATGATGGAAAACTGTCCCGTCTGGTATTTGAATTAAATTGGCCAGTTTTTCCAGCAGAGTTCCGATAGCTGAGTTGGTAGAGCGTACTGCACGTTGAGCAGTAGGTCGTTGGTTCAAACCCAGCTCGGACCTCAGTTTTTCATCATTTGGTGGTATCGTCTTTCTTACTAAGGCAAAGGTTGCCAATGTTAGACGCATGTTCGGGTATAGACGCATTATCCACAGGAATAAAAATCACAGGTTTAAAAATTATGCGACTTTGTCCGCTTCCCACCATTCTTCAGTTTCTATATTTAGAAGTCGCAACGTCACATCTACACTTCCGTATATATATATATATATATATATATATATATATATATATATATATATATATAACTCTAATTCCCACCTTAAGGGGAAATTGTTATATCTGCTTGTACATAGGGCGAAAAAAGGATAATAAAATACATAAGAAATAAATTCGCCCTAACGTCTAAACATATAATTAACGTTATTTCAATGGCCAGCCATCCGTTCGTGTTAACAGCTGGGTGTCCGTAAATTTGACAACTTTGAAGTAATGGCATCTAGTTTGTAAATTTAAGAGGGCGCCCTTGTAAGTTTACGTATTCCTATAGAAAAAGTGTGTGGAAACGTTAAGGCGAAACTTATATGTCACCCGAAAAATTTTTTCCCCTTAAGGTCGACTTTTCAACAACAACTTTCCCCCTAAGTGCCGAATTAGTGAAATATATATATATATATATATATGCATATATATATATATATATATGCATATATCGGGGTTCTAGCTACGTTGGGTGGCCCTGGGCGGCCCAGCACTCCTTATTTGCGCCTGGCACTCACGGTCAAATGTACTGTCAACTAAAAAACAACGAATTTACACATATAACTAGGTAAAAAAATTGTAAAAGGTAGTACCATTTTGAATCTAAGCCCCTTTAAAGATACAAAATTTTCTCAGGGGGGAGAGGCACCCCCTTCCCTTAGACCCCTCCCCAGGATGGCGTTTCGTAAGTCAACTGCCGTCCGGCACTAAATATGCCCTAGCTATAACCCTGACACACACACACACACATACGCACCCTCGCTGTCTTACCGATACACGTACACAGGACCCGGTAAGGAATTCACGGGATTTCCCCATGATCTTGGCTGACCTCCAACTCACCCGGTAGACGTACGTGTCCGGAGGGCGGGCTGCTCGCAAGGCAGGCACGTGCAGCCGCGCGAGACTTCTCATTCCAATGAAGGAATTCTCGGGCAGCTACGCCAGTTTCGAGCCGTGCGTGAGCTAGGAAAGACGTGCGAGAGCCTAGCTCTCGCCGGCTGCCTACGTCCCGCTAAGGAGGTGACCGTGAGTGCACACACATGCCCACAGCAGCCTCAGACATACACACACACGCATATACACACATATATCGAAATGCTGCGGAGCACTATAGAAATGTGTAGGTCGATGAAGGTAGTAAGAAGTGCTTAAAAGTTTGCGGCAAATTCCACGACGTTATATATATTTATATATATATATATATATATATATATATATATATATATAGAGAGATATATATATATATATATATATATATGTGTATACATATATATATATAGAGAGAGAGAGAGAGAGAGAGAGAGAGAGAGAGAGAGAGAGAGAGAGAGAGAGAGAGAGAGAAAATGTATACAGTTTCATTACTTTTTCATGGTACTTTTTACCTGTTATATTTGTATCTAATGCTTGTTTTGTTGTTCTAGGGACATGGAAGTTTTGTTTGACAGCCATTAATGACTTATCAAAATGCGAAGGCTGACGATTCACCAGAGTATGAAAGTTATTGAGTTTTGGCACCTCCCCAGACCTCACTTCTCCAGATTTCGTTTTGTGGGGCTACCTAAAGCACAGGATCTATTGCAATCCAAAGCCACAGGCACTAGATCAGCTCAGGGTTAATATAAGGAGAGAGATTAACAACATCCCCCAAGAAACATTCCCTGCAGTAATGCGAAATATGGCAGTTCGTATGCAATCATTAATTGGAAGTCATGGGGTTATATCCAGCATGAGGTCTGAGGGAGAAGGGTTAATTTATGACAGACTGTGCCTGACAACTACAAAATGACAATGCAGAAAAAACTTCCATCCTTCTGCTTTTAGAATGATACCAATTTTGTTTCAGGAAATTTATTCTATGACCATACATTTTGAGCTCCAAACTGTATACATTATTAGGGGCACCCTGCATATATATATATATATATATATATATATATATATATATATATATATATATATATATATATATATATATATATATATATAAACACATATATATATATACACATATATATATATACACATATATATATATATATATATATGAACTGGTACGCTGAATCAGACCTTGCTACTAATCGTTTTATTTATTTGTATTTATTTGTACGGCTCTCTTTCGTGTATTGAGCACTATTTGGATCAGTAATGAAGTAATGAACTATGTTATTAATATATATAAATATAATTATGTACTAGTATTAATATATATATATATATATAAAATATATATTTATATTATATGGGATCAAAGGCATGAAAACTCTCTGTACCCATCAAGAGATTATTCGTGGACCATGTTATTTGGAAATTAGAATCTATGTACCTTCCTTCTTTGCCACTTTCGTCTTGCTGGTTTATTCCGAAAACTGCCCCTTACCTTTGGTAATACCACTGCTGATTATTTAAACTTATACATTAATAACATCTGTTTGATAGCTTATACGTCTACATTTTAATTTTTCGTACTGTTCATAAAGCTTTTTGGGGGTATCTTATCCTGCAGTCTGATAATTTTTACTCTGACTGTGATTTGCATAGATGTACGGGTTGGAATTATTCAACCAGCACGAGAATATGTTAGTGTAAGAGTCAATTAGTCATTACTTCTGCAAAACTCAGGTTCCATAACAATAAATCTCCTCCACTTAGTACTGAATCAAAATATATTACACCTGGAAAACTCACATGACTGTTATCAGTACTGGTAAGCACGGCAGTGATATCGCAAGCTGAAGAAAACGCCAGTTTGTGATCAGCTTGGCAAGACCGGCTAACACGAAGTATCCCACACCCCAGAGCACAAAAGTGCTGTTAAGAAGTGTTGTCCTCTTCGTTGGTGATACAAGTTCCGAGGCTGTGATAAAGCAAAGAGAATATCTTAAACATTTTTTGTTAGGTATCTTGTCTGAGTTTCCATGCCAAGGATTGATAAAGTCATGTTAAGGTTCCACGATGTGTTAAAAGAAAAAGTTTACATATTTATTACGTATACCAGTATTCGTTGTTACCTGTGCGGTACTGGCAAGCGCACGCTTGTTTCACAGGTGTGCGTACGTGCGCAATGTTCCATGGAACCATTTCCAAATAGCTATTACAAAGGATTATAGGACAGAGTTTTGGCTTTTGCCTCACTTAAATGCCGTTGCCAGGAGATACTCAAATGAAATTCTGTCCCATAATTTTTGCAATTGCTGTTTCGAAAAGGATCTGTGAGGGGGATCATAGATCAACTGGTCAAATTGTAAGGTTGCTTGGAGAGCAAGAAAATGTGATACAATATACGAGCATATGGACACAGCAAACAATACCATACATTGAATACTCACTGTAAGCAGAAATGCAACGATTACTTATTGCGCCCTAGAGGTAGGATATAAATATTATACATGTATGCCTTGTACCCACTGGCGGCGATTTGATCTCAATACTGGCGACATGACCCAAGTTTCAAATAATTTACTGTGTGAAAAATTAAAGTCAATGGGCGATTTCTCAGATATTGGGGGAGATGTTCCCCTACCTCCCCCCCCCTCGCCTAACCATACTACACATGGCTGTCTAGCAACAATTAGCAAATCCACGTGACCACTCAAAACTCCCTGTTTGCCCCGTGTCCTAAGGTTGTAACTTTCAGCGCACATAAGGTAAACTTCCGCGCAAAGTGTTTATGGAACAAACCTGGTGATGTAACTGCCTCTCCTCTGGACACAGAGGTAATGGAAATTTTGTCCAATATAATTACTGTTTAACTGACTAAACAGGTAGAGACTAGAATTCTTGCAAGTAGTCATCTACATTTCAAAGGAAGATACTTGAACTTAAATTGCTTTTTGCCTTAAGAGGCAAAGACATTTCACTTTGCAGCTTTCACAATATCACTATAGAGTCTAAGGGGCAAACAACAATTTAATATCACATATCAATACAATCTTATTGCAGTATGCATGGTTTTCATTAAGTGGCAAAAACATAGAATGTTAAAAAGGCAAGTGTAGCCATGGTCTACGAATACAATATACTCATCAGAGCAACATTAAATTTTGCAATGACTGTAAATGTTTGGTACGCTTATTTTGAAAGTTAGTTTTCACCTTAAGTTTGCCTGGAGAAATACAACCCCTTTTGTTCCAAGGCCTAAGCTGGGCTAAAGATAAAGTTTTCTAGCCTAAATCTCAATATAGGACTACTAAGATTTTCTATTGGTTCTTCAACTCACTCAAAATAATAATGCAAGTGTTTGTGGCTCTGACACCAACGCCTGTAAAGAATCTTAACACAATGTACATCCACATATTTGGAGAGAAGGCATTTGCCATACCAGCAGCAAAAGTCATGGTGATACTTGAAATTATTGTCCATCGTCTTCCAATTCTGTAAAAGTGAGTTAAGATTGTAGTTATTTCATAAATGCAACGAAGGATGAAGTTAGTTAGTTAGTTAGTTAGTTAGATGAGGTTTAACGTCCCAGTATCCAACCAATTGGTTCAAGTCGAGACGACCACGGCCTTTTTTCCAGTTGTGGCTCACTGGCTTGTTTTCCCTACTCCAATTGCTTATGCTGAGCACCAAGCACAAAGGCAGTAGATTCCATTTTAAAGTCTTTGGTATGACCCGGCCAGGATTTGAACCCTAGACCTTCCGGCTGCAACGAAGGATGAATAAAGTGTGAAAATGAAAGGGACGCCCTCATTCATTTCTTGGATCCGAAAACATTTGACTAGATTCGGGGTTATAGCCTGTTTCGTTAGCCCATATACCCTGCATGCACGCTTGGGGTCCAGGGGTCCGCATTGGGGTCCTTGTCGGGGTCCAGGGGCAGAACCATGATGGGGATCCAGTGGGTGAAGTCCCCGAAAGCTCCTGCAACATAATATAAAAAAGACCGTCAGCAATTGATTCTCGAGGCTTTATTGATTACATTTTTTTTTTCAGATTTTTAGAAATTCGATGTCAATGACTAAGACTGACTATTTCCGATTGCCTTACTAGAGGGTATATCACATGCGCAGTAAGACTGTTTACGGGACAGGCCCACAGAAGTATATAGGATACCATTATCTCACAATGCACGCTTGACAGGCAAAGTGCTCAACAGTTAGAGAGACGCGCAACGCTGTAACGTAACTGGAACACCTCTATAGAAATAATAAATAGGTTTTGTCAAGGGAACAAGCAATCTGATACGCCTTTCATTATATTTTGAGTACCCTTCAATTCCTATCGACTATAAAAAACACATGTATGATACTTTGAACATTACAAATATTTTGAAACAATCTATGTGTAAGCTGTTGTCATCAATCACAAAACTCTGTTCAATCAGTCTATTACAAAGTTATCATTTACAGTGTAAATATGTTTGTTTACATCTGTTGAATAAAACAGCACCGACACTTACATATCAGCTGAAAGCCCACAGACGATGCTTCCCACAAAGTATCCCGCAAAGTAAGCCGACTGTGCGACGTTTGGTAGGTAGGATTGGCCGCAAACTAGTTCAAACTGTACAAACAATAATGAAACATGGTATCATACAATAGGAAATTCTCAATTCTAAGTATTGTTTACTGTAAGTTTGCGTTTTTAGCTTCATGTAAGTTTTACATTCTTAATGAGAATGAAAATTAATATAGAGGCGAACATATACTAAGTATGAAATTCATCTGAGTTTCGATTCTTGAAATATCATTTTCATAGGCTTTTCACTTGGCAACTTTTCATGACGTTTAATGCACCAAACGTGCAGAGGCTCAGCACTCAACATCCACATGCTAAATTTGTAATTGTTGCAGCTCAATCAATGGGACTTTAAAGAATCTAAAGGAGGCTAACCAAATTGTTTTTTTTTTTTGTCTCCTCCTGACCCGCCCTCAAAAGATTTCATGTTGAGTATGAACTCTTCTGACATAGGCCAAGGGGCCAAACTGCCCAGTACTGATCTATTTTAAAGAAACGACTTTGTTGTCTAAGGTAATGTAATGTGGTGCTTTTAGAGCCTCAACTGGCATGAACTGACCTCAAACAAGCTTTGATGTACACTAAAAGCAAAAACAGCGTTAGTTTCTCCATTTTAAGTATGATTCCATTAAGGGCTACACTTACTATATTCACAAGCACAATTTGGTGACCTCGAATGACATTCCTTAACCAGAACCAAGTAAGCTTTCCCCCACCCTTACGTGCCCTAATGCAAAGTCTACCAAAGCATTTTCTGTGCGACTACATGACTGCAAATATTTCGTATTCTTCAGCACAAAAAATCAACACCTGTAAACTTACATCAATAATTATGGTACTAGGAAATGTGCTTTTGTCATGTGCCCATCCAGAATCGCATGGGATCTCCTCAAGGCTGGTGTCTTTCTTGTCAATAAGTGCTGCAGTTTCTAGAGGTATTCCAGTCACATTGTATTTCTCACAATGTCCGTAGACTGTTTCGTTGTCATCATCGAGAGTATAAGGAATGGAAAGTTTTCTTTTCAAGTGCTCACACTGGAACTCTGTAAGATTGAGATCCTTACAATCTTCATTCTCCCAAGATTGACACCAATGATCACTCTTTCCAGCAGCAAACACTTGAACATAAATTTGCAAGCAGGCGAGCAGAATCGGTGCGCCTAATAACAGGGTCAAAGCCTTTTGGTATCTTCCAAAGTTCCCTGCAAGTTTAAGGGATTCGTGGAAGTCCATATCTCCTTGAAAGAAAAGGGAAGGAAAAGTGCATCATATATTAATACCGTTGTAGAAGATAAGTGGTAAATACTTTTATAGATACGCCTTTTACCATGAGGTTATCTATAAATTCAATATACAATAAAAAATACTCTTGGTCAAGATAGCTAAAAAATAAAGATAAGTTTGAGTAAAACACAATTGAGTAAATGTCATTTGTACACGAATTTCATAAGAAAATATGACTGTGTAAACTTGTAAATAGTTGTAGGAGCTGAGTATTTCTTTACGGAATAAAATTCTATAGAATTCCACATAAATGATACAATTTCTTTAACATCTTTATAGTCTTAAAGACTATAGACTTTCTAAAGAATTTATTGAATTTTTATGTACAACCTCATAAAGAATCTGTTTGGAGGGGTTGAAGAACATTTGTTACTTTTATAGAATTTCAACTTGTTTATGGACATCTATAAAATTCGAGAATTTCACAGATATTTATAATTCTATACAAACGGAGGTGATACCGACCAATGGTTCACAACGATGGCAATATCACCCCCATCACGGTGACCGTAAAGAGAGATACAAAATAGTTTCCTCTATCTGAGCTCTCAAATTAGTATTGGTAAAGTGGAGATTAAAATTAAGTCAAAGTCATGTGTCTTACTTGCCATATGCCAAGAAATAGCATTTAACAGTGTTAATTTCAAAATTATCCTGAGAAGGTCCCAGTCATATCTTCATCAGTGGCGTAGAAGCGAGGGCAGGGAGGGGACAGAGGGTCAAGGATAAAAAAAAATCCGGCCACTTTTACCTCTAAAACTGTTCATAGACAACTCAAACTGATAGTATAGTTATAGATAGTTGTATTCTATAATATAAAACCTCATTTTAATTAAGAAAGATGTAATGAAAATATTTTATTAAATGCTATATTTCAGGCCGGCGTCAGTTTCTACTATCTCACTGTAATTATAGGACAGCTTGAGTGCCGTAAGTCCTTTAAAACCCCTGCATTGTCAAAAGGGCCGGCCGTAAGTTATCACTGGAAAGGAATGGTCAAAAGATGATTTCTGAAATTTGTTTCGCAAGTTTACTAGATAATTACAAGACATTTAAATGCTTCACCTTGTGCCGACAATTTTGTAAATATCCCAGATTTTGCGAGGGCCTCTGCCGCTGGTCCCCCATCGGCTGGACCTCATCAGCGGTCCAAGGACAGGCCCCTGGACTCTGTACCCTGAAGGAACGTCATTAATTTCCATTAAGCCCGTAGAATTTGCCCCACTTAGAAAACGTTTCTCCTTCTTTGATCCCGATCAAGGCTTCTGAAATTCGTTAATCGCGGGTTTTAGATTCAGCATCACAAAGGATACCTAGCAACATTTTGTGTGCTACCCTGGGGCAGGGCCACACCTAAAAACGATGTATGTGCATTGTTGTATCCAGTGTCCCATGCTTTTGCATACCATTACTTTTGATAACCACATATATCTGATTGCGTTTTTGTAATGAAAGTATCAATGTTTGCTTTAATTGTTCAAGACCTTATGTAACAATGACGTCACGCGACGTCATTTTGGAGGCAAACAATGAAACATACTGCACGCACGACGAAGTTTTCACATGCGCTTGTAGCAGACTTACGCGCGTATCCGACTGGTACACAAATCGGTTTCTGCATTCGTTGGTGTCAGTTGCAATGATACGAGCTTGCCTCCATTGGAGGGCGCACTTTCTGTTCTGTGACGTCATATGCATAAGATCTATTGTTAGTCGTTACTTGCCTTCTTGTTTATGTTCTTTATTTATAGTGTACCAGGCGCGTAGCCAGGAATTTGCCGAGGAGGGGACAAAGCCTGTAGGCAAATTATCTAAGCGTAGCGCCACCATAGTTGGCACGAGGCGTACAAGAAAATTTTGGCCAAAAGCCTCTCAGATCGCTGGAAATGGCATTTCCCAGGCCTTGTAAGTTGCATCTAAACATTTTTTATTTTAAGTTACTAGCAATATCATAAAAAAATCATTAAAAAATAGAAAAAAATATGTTCAAGGGGGCGGCTGCCCCCTTCTCCCCCTCCTTGGCTACGCGCCTGTAGTGTACTGATTTTGCTTTAAAAAGTGTATTTCCACCCTCATAGATGGACAAAGACAATTGGACATAAAGTGCCGTCTATGTATGGACAAAAGTTAACCGCGTCGTGGCTAGAAGTGACACAAACTGTACTACGACTTTACTCCAAAAGATGTAACTCATCGCTCTAGCACACTTCACCATGTGTGTATGTACTTTTATTGGACGTTTTATTCTCTCTCTAAAACTACTCTCTTTTCCATTAAAAAAATATTCAGCAGTTTCAAGGGGAAAGAAAATGCACCCTGTCTCCCAGCTCTCTTACCCTGTGGAAAAACGTATAGTATCTACCAAAGAACATTCACCTTTCAACTTGACTACATTTTTAACGACAGGAAAATTTCCATGTTATATCAAGTGACGTTGGCGGAACCTCTATTGATCCTAAAAATGGGTGACCGTTTAATAAAGCCGATTTATTACAAGGGTCTACAGTTCAAAGGCTATCTTTGCTTTTTCGATTAGTGCAGACAAATGCACTTAGTGTCAAAGCTGGGTTGCGTACAATACACATGGTCTGACTCGATTATCCATATAAAAATAGTGAATTAGCCTGGTGGTGCTTAAGCAACTTACAACAACCGAGCAATTCAATAATCCTTAAATTGTGTTAAGTGCAAACCTCATTTATGACTCAATACACAGCTAGCATGGAAAAGTAAGCAATTGTTGAAATTCTTTATGGTTCTAAACCAGCAATCTGAAAAATCTATCTCACTGACTTAGGCAAAATGTTTACAGTTTTGGAAGCATCTTTTCCCCGCTTATTTGCAGTAGGAAATGGGATCCGTGTCTATGTCCTCTCAGGCGGGAAAGCTGTCCGTCGTTGTCTTGGAGGGGTTTTTTGTCAGTTTCGTTGGAGGCCTAAAAAGTTATCCCACACAATAGTTAATTCCCTACGGTGTATGTGTTTTTCCAAACTTAGCAGTTCTTCAGTACTAAACGAAAATTTTCCACTGAAACGTGCTGTAGACTTTCGTTGCTGTATTCCGATCTGCATCTAGGTGTAATTTCGTAAATCTTCATGTTACAATCCCTCCCCTATCATGGGCGTCCGCAGAAAAAAATTCAAGGGGGGAGGGCAATTTTTTAGGCCGGGCAACTTTTTTCATGAGAAATATTTTACTCCCAGAAAAGAGTTTAGATGCTACTTTTCACACAGTGTGTGACAAAGGCGTGGCCGGGAATTTGTCAAGGGGGGGCGATGCCGCGATGCCCATAGACAGACTCTCGGCGCTCCGCGCCACCATGGGTTGGCGCGGAGCGCAAGAAAATTTCGGCCCAAAATGCTTCCCAGATCGCTGGAAATGGCACTTCCAAGGCCTATTTGCCGCATATAAAGAGGGGAAACATAAGCAATATCGTAAATATAAACTTTAAAAAATACCAAAAATATGCTCGGGGGACTGCTGGGGCCTGAGTGTTGATATTTTTATTCAATTCCTGTTCTGAGAGTAGAAATTCACACTGATTGAACTGTTAAGAAATGTTGATGTTGTATTTTCTTCGTTTTTTCAAGTTTTTGATTTTCCAGGGGGGCAAGTGCCCCCCTTCCCCCCCCCCTCCGGACGCCCATGTCCCCTATGCAACCTTCACGGAGGTAGCCTACACAGTTTTCTATAAGGGAGGTACGGAATTTCATGTATAATAGTTGTTCTGCTGTGTTTGTCGTGTTCTACGATAAAAAGGTATGGTCATTTTGTCGGACAGGCGGGGGCGGTGGGTTACAATACAATGCATGTTATCCGTGATTAGGAACTGCCGCCTTTCATTTTCTTTTCTTTTTTTTTTTTTTTCCTTTTTGCTCTCAATGGTTTTAGATTCTTGTTTATGTGTATACCTAAAACTTTGCAAGAAAGACTTTCTAGAAAAACACTACATCCGCACAAAACTTGGCCCAACAATTATGAACATTGTGCAACACATGCCTTGACAGGAAATGGTGTAATATAAAATGCTTCATCCCATTGGCTCCTCGAGCCCTGTCGCATCCACCAACGCGTTGAGGATGCTACCCTTCACGTCGGATAAATCCTAGTGGCATCTCTGGTCCTAACCCTAAGCTACAAGATCAGTCGTGCGTCGTCTTTTATCTATCAATCCAAGCAGTGGTTTAGAGGGGGAAATTTCTGGAATGTTAAGATAATCCCGCTTTGCATGGTTGTGTCCACACAACGTAAATAGATTAAAGAAATTTACAGAAACAGATTAAATTTTCTCAAATATTCTCTATAAGTTATACAGTGACTGATATACCATAAAGCAGTGGTGATTTGAAATTAAGAGACAATAAACGCTAAGGTGAAGAGAGGAAAATTTAAAAATGAGAAAAGTTAAGTCATGGCTAAAAAATACTTGGTAGTTTTCACTTAGATCGCAAACTACGGTAATAGTCTTAAAAACTTTTCTTGTGGAAGCAAACTCCAGTAGCCTGGTTCCCGGCCTTTCTACTCATCCATGATCATTAATGGCTACCATATTCCGATACGGTAGAGTAGATACACTGCATAATTACACAGGATTCCTTGAAAGCTATCTCTTTATATACTTGTCTTTTTATTGCCAAGATGCCAGGAAATCGCATCCAACCGTGGCAAATATCAACTACTTGAAAAAATACTGAAGATGCTAAAAACGTTGTACTGATCATGTTTTAAAGCCCGCAGGACCTAGGAAATCACAAATTTGCCCTTGGTACCCGGACCCCTGTCGCATACGGGCTCTTATGCGGGTAACTTGCCCTGACCAATGAACTTCCTTCCTCATACATGATGCAGACAACACATCTGAAGCTTATGCGTTAAAGATCTTTAGTGTTGTTTCTGTGTCACAGCATGCTTATATAAAACAGCCTATGATAACCTTTAATTTCATGATAAATTGGAGAGATTGTGAAGTCCTGTTTTCTCCTACAAAGTGATTTTACTGAATAAGTTTTAAAAGTTTAACTTTTCTTCTTGAAGTCTTAGTTTCTAAAGCATGAAGTCCCCCAAAATTTTTGGAAGCAACTTTGGAGGTCTACAAAGTGCCATTTCTCCAATCTGGGAGGCACTTTTCACAAAAGCCACACCAACCGAAGGTGGTCCTCAAAGTAGCGCACTAAAAGGGGGAAGGTCCGTACCAGATCCCAGATTTCGTCTGTGGCGTGGCTTGCCACGGTCTTAGAAACACCATATAATGAGAATTTTTAAAACTTCAAATCAGTTCAAAGCTTTGTTAAAGTGAGCACCATTTTCTATCCAAGCAACCTTACAAAGGCAAAACTTTTCAAGGGGGGGGGGGCTTAGACAGCATCCTCTCCCTTGCAACCAGACAAAGAGGAAATAAAAAAGTCACTAAAAAGTGAGAATTTCTAAACTTTTAACCAGTATTTCCCAAAGATAGCACCTTTTGCATACCTTAGCTATTTTGAATCTTACCAAATTTTCTCAAAGAATAGGTGTCACCTCGCACCTTAGAAATAATCAGTTCACAGCTTTTCTAAAGACAGCAGCAGTCTGCACTGAAGCGACCTCACATAAATGTCACGTCCTCCCCTTAGATCACCTCCCCAGGGCGGCACTGGGTTCCAACTATACTAAGTACGCCATTGGACGCTGTTATGAACTGCCCCCTTCCCCGATTTCGCCAGGTTTCGAACCTGGCTAATGCTAAATAACTAAGCCTAGACAAAATAGCAGTGGTTAGTAAGAAATCCTTGCTAGTAACCTAAACGTAATCAACGATTTAAAAAAGTAACACAATTTGCAAATTATAACAGGCATATGAGAATTAGATTACTTGTTTTTATTGGGAGAAAATTTAATCTAAATTACTAACAACCACCATGTCAAGCCACATAAAGGCAAAACAGCAGCACAGTAACCTAGAGGCGTACAAACGGGGAAAGTCTGTTTCTCTATGTCTCAGCCCCAAAGGGATACTTTGATACAGTCTAAAGTGAGAAATAGAAACAAAGAAACATTCACCAAATTATAATTTTTACACAAATCATCATTGTAATGTTTTGTGAAAGAGTACCATTTTTTTATCTAATGCACCTTACATTAGAACGTACAAAAATATCAAACATAGGGGATAACCTAGGCTTACTTAAAGCACCCCCAGCCCTTAGATCCTGTACTGCTAAATTGTACACTTAGGCTTACTAAAAAAGTGAGAACTGTAAAACGTATTAAAGTGGATAACACCTCCATGTAAGGAACTTTGCATTACCAAAACCTTTAAAGGGTTCGGGACATCTCCCTGGACCTCTCCCCCTAGAAAGACATTCCTTGTACGGGCTGACAACGGTAGGATCCGCCAAGGCCTGAACTAGTATAGAAGGCATGATATAGCCTATGCAGCAATCACACTGAGCGGCGGGTGTAAGTTATATATGCTATTAAGCATGACGAGTAGTATAAGTACACGACAAGCGTACTTTAACATCACGTTGAGGTATAGTAATCACTTTTTAGCTTTCAGTTAGTTTAGTTTCGAGCTGCAGAAGCAGACACAAAACACTAAAAAATTATACAATACAAGATATGAACAAATTAACTGCATCTCCACCACCACCGACACCAAACCCACCTCAACAGCCAAAACTTTGGTTAATACAACATTTGACTGAAGTCAAGGATTTTTATGATTTTGACGAAATAATATTTCACCTTTAGATTGCTATCACTGACTTACATCATAGAGGAAAAGAACCATAGACCCTTTTCCAAATAGCAATTGCAATGAATTGTGGGACAGAGTTCTGGTAGGCGATGTTGTTGTCAATGGCATTTTGCTGTGGCAAAAAACGATGCACACCAAAATTCTATCCCACAATCCTTTGTAATTCCTATTGGGAAAAGAGTCTATAGAAAGCAAAGGCAAGACGTCTGCAAAGACACATCAGGAGTTATCATTGACACTGATAGAGGAATTGGGACACCATAATGACAATCTCGTTTGGGTCCATCTACGAGAGTATCTAATTAAAGGGGATGATAAATTGTCCATAATGAAAGAGTTTAGGTACAGTGCTGGGCCCACATGGATATCTGTTTGGTTCCATAGCATGCATGAGAGAACCAAACTGCTCTTACCTAGCAGCCCAGTAGCGCGATATTCCAAGCTAGGTCCAAGGAAGTTATTATATGACTTATGTTTCATATGTTTCGCCATGAATGAAACCCTACAGGCTAAATGATATTGTTTTATAGGTGATTTTTATTTGGTTACCAAGCTGTGACATGACACCTAGGGCCCTAAATTCGTGATCCATGCTTTTTTCTGTGATGCACTGTTTTGATTTGTCTTATGCTAATTTCTTTGAAACTGATGAGGAGTAAGTTCCATCCATGGGTGCAGGAATTATTTACATTCTCAAAATGGCCTTATTTTGGGACCAAAAATTGTTCCATGTGTAAACAGGGACACCAGAATACTTTTACCACATGAAAATCATAAATGGGTCTGTTCCAAAGCATTCATGTATTTAATTTAGATAATTTGAGTAACTTGAAGTTAAAATTTCATTCATTTTATGGTTTTTTCCTCAATTTTGTGGTACAAAAACATGTTTTACGTGTAAACAGGATCAAGGGGACACCAAAAAGTACATTTTCTGATATTTCAAATTAAAAATCAGTCAGCAAAATTTTACAAAGTGCATGTCAAATGCCATATTAAAAGTGTTGTTTCATAAAATATTTCAAAGAAGGAACGTTGGCAAATAAGTTTTTTACGACTGTCAAGTTTCACAATTTAAATTTTTCATGGGACACCAAAGCAGTCTTCAAAATTGAAAATGGCAGTGTTTTATTATTTTTATTGAAATTTCTTTGAACACTGTTGAATGCATGAAGCAGTGCCCAGGCCTCAACAATCTAAAAACTATTCAAGAGGATTGTGACACTTAACAATTACAATATTATTGGATAAAGGGTAAGAATGTTTCATACGTAAAGTGGGACACCAAACTTACACGTGAAACCTCTTTAGTTGAACTTCACAAATTGACAAAATGACGATGGTTTTCTTAAGGTATGTGTTATGTTGTCACAACTCATGTGATAACAAGAATTTAATGTTAAAAATTATGCAAATTAAGCCTAAAAAGGCAAAATCTAACTTTTTAGAAGATAACTTTAAATGGCACCATTTTTGGCCCCAAAATGACTACTTTTAGCTCATTTTTCATCAGAATTGAGCAAATAAACTCCCATGACACAATTTTTATGATGGAACCTAAATTATAGTGACAAAATAAAAATACAAGTAAGACCTTGTCAACAAAGCTTACATGGCAGTAGCCTTTGAAAGTGTTTTGTACTGCTGGTACCTGAATAAAAAACAACCCTTATACATACCCAAGAAGGACATGTTTATCCTCTCATTGGTCACTGTTAAAACCCATGGTGGTATGAAAGGTGCTCCACATAGCTAAAGGTTAAACTACTTATGCTGTTTACATTTTGCCTAACTTCGTGAACATAATTGAGCTAAAGGGAATTCATTTTTTATTAAAAGCCCTGCTGGTTACATTGCATCCAGACGAAATTGACCTTTTAATGGAGTTACGCCCCGGAAAGTGTGGCCGTGGGAGACTGAAAGGCAGCAACTGCTATATCTGACATTTGAGCATGAAACATGAGTAACAAAATTAAGTAGCCTTACATTACATTCTGTATAATTGATCTTGTCTGACGATCTACATCTGAGCCTGTCCCACTGAGACCAATGTTAACCTCATGACCTATTTCAAGTCCCACCTGTTCAACCTCTGCTACAATTTAGGTTATTGGTTGCGGCATTAAACCTTTGGTACACTTGACTCTGCATCAGTTTTCAATAGATTTGAGGTCACAACAAGAGTCAAAAATTGAGATGGAGGACGCCAGGTGTGTTATTAATCTATGTACTTCTTACAAAATACTAGTTTTCACCAGTTAAAACGCTCGTAATGCACTGTTAATTGTGACGTGCTTCTTCTTTCATTGGCAAACAAATGTTCTTCGGCAAATCTATATGGCGATCTATATGCCATATTAAACTTGTATTCAGTCTTACTTAAAATTCACTTATGGGCAAAATTTGTATCCCCAGCTTGCACACGGCCAGATTCAGT